>JBAMBO010001526.1:0-22619 GCA_037044535.1 Lordiphosa magnipectinata
GGTTTGACATGTATATATTTGAAGACTCCGGAGGCAGATCATTTTTGATTTTTATTTATCCGCCCCCGCAATTTGGAAAAAAACGTGCATCTTCCACAGTTTTGATGATAGATGGTTCGTACCTTCTAGAGATATCTAGTAATCATAATTATTGATCGATTTGCTGAAGGAATGATAAAGATCGGATGAACGATACGCAAGTTATGAGCTAAAAACGGCCAGCTAACACCTAACACCCCCACCCATGACCACTACAACATACAGGCAATCTTAGTAAAGGAGAGAGAGAGAGAGAGAGAAACTTAGTGAGCGCACCGCGTTGTGCGCTCTTATTGTTTCTCTCTCTCTCTCTCACTAAGAGTGCCTGTATGTTGCTGTGACGTATGTTCTCTTGAACTGAACGTTGTGGTTATTGGTGGCGGGGGTAAGGGGTGTTCACTGGCCGTTTGACTCGTAAGCAAATGCGAGTGTAATGGTACAGAGTATGTTATAGTCGGGCTTGACCGACTTTCTTTCTTGTTTTTCCCCCAGATCGAAGATGATTTTCAAAAACTTCATAGCGGGAGTAATAATGGCTTATTCGAGAAGTGGAATTTTTTGTTTGACCCCCTAAATTAGGCTTTGCACACCTGATTTGGTGACTCTTCCACTTCCCTTATCCAGTTTTTTTCATCTCATCCATTCTCCGTCTTTCCTTAAATTTCTTTTAACAATAGCCAATTATCGCTCAGTGGGTCGTAGCTCTGGACAATTGGGTGAGTTTCCCTCTTTACGCACAAAATGAATGCTTTTTTCGTTAAGGTGGGCTTGTGTGGCTTGAGCAAAGTGCGTAAAAACTAAAAGCAAAACCATCGTACTCTAGTAGACTTCTTTTGATTAACCTTCCCTCCCTTATTAACCGTAGAGTTATGCTTGGAGTAATCTTTATTCATAGACTAATAAATGGTGAAATCGAATCAACTGAGTTGGTTGGCCAAATTAACCTCAACGTTCCTATTAGACCGACTCGTAATTTTATCCCCCTATCACTAAATCGTTGTAATACTAACTATGCCTTGCATGAACCGTTTCGTGTCCTCTGTGCTGATTACAATAAACTCTACCGAATAATTAACTCTGAAGCTTCTCTTCCTGCTATAAAAATTTCTATTTTAACTTATTTAGCCCGTAGTTAACATTACTTTATGTTCTTCCTTCGCGATTTTGTGTCACACGTTCGTGGCTGCTCCTCTCGGACGGTTGGACGGGAGGTGGGCTGCTATTTTGCTTGGGGTTCGCGCGTAACAAGCTTAGGCTTGGTGTCGCATGGGCCACTTGAACGTACTGCGCATTGTACGTCAACGTCCAAATAAAAAAAAAAAAAAACGAGCAAGAGAAAAATACAAATTCTTCAGAATCGATAAAGCTTTCTACCGGTGCATTGCATGTCGTTATCGGAAGCTCACACTGGGAGAAATTTGAATTTAAATATGTGCAGTTTCTTTTCGGTACTTGACTCATGTTTTATGATGCATGTTTAAATTATAATTGAAATTTGTCACTATTCAAAAATACTTTACAAAACTCAAAAATATTTCGCGCCAATCATGAAGTAAAACTTGGCAACTTTAAGCCCGTTTGTTAGGATGGCGCCTGCAATGGTTGATATGTCAGCCTTCGGTTCGTTTTGCAAACAATTATTAAAACGTCACCAATCGACAACATAGAGATAGACCCACCGGACCATTACGAAGTCTGTGTAGCCATAAAAAGGCTTAAGAACAACAAATCAGCAGGTGCAGATGACCTGCCAGCTGAACTGTTTAAGGCTGGAGGCGAGGAGTTGGTAAGGTGCATGCACCAACTCATCAGCAGAATATGGTCCGACGAGAGCATGCCCGAAGATTGGAGTCTAAGTGTAATTTGCCCACTTTTTAAAGAGAGACCCTGCAGTTTGCGCCAACTACCGTGGGATCAGTCTCCTTCCCATCGCATATAAGATTCTGTCGTGCATTGTTTGTGAACGTCTAAAGCCGCTTATTAGCACACTGATCGGACCTAATCAGTGTGGCTTCAGACCTGGTAAATCCACCACAGACCAGATATTCACATTACGACAAACCCTGGAGAAGACCTATGAGAGAAATATCAAAACCAACCATCTTTTTGTTGATTATAAATCAGCCTTTGACACACCGATAAGGTCAAGGTTCTTTGACGCCCTACCTTTGGTATACCAGCAAAGTACGTTCGACTTTGCATGATGACGTTGAGAAGCACTCGAAGCTCCGTCAAAATAGCAAAGAACCTCTCCGAACCATTTGAGACCAAGGGAGGTTTTTGGCAGGGTGACACTCTATCGTGTGACTTCTTTAATCTACTGATGGAGTATATACTGCGCCATTGCACAAATGCCAACAGATCGTGCTCATTTCTTTATAAAGATATAATGCTACTCGCATACGCCGATGATATTGACATTATCGGCAAAAACGAACGGGCGGTAAGCAGGGCGTTTCAGAGATTGAGAAGCAGTCTATACTGATGGGCTTAGCGGTAAACGAGGACAAGACGTCTACGCGTCTTGGACAATTTGTTACTATGGGGGTGTACAACTTTGAGGTTGTAGAGGATTTTGTCTACCTCGGGACGATGATTACCGGCGACAACAACATCAGCCTGGAGATCCGAAGAAGAATTACTCTTGGAAACCGATGCTTCTACGGGCTCAGTAGGGAGTTCAAGAGCCTTTTCTCGAAGAACAAAAATAGCGCTATACAAGTCGCTCATCATAGTATAAAGATAAACTAAGCTACGATTTTTAAATATTTGTCTGAAATTTTAACATAAGTCAAATCAAAACGTCTGCCCTTGAAAACAATTTGTGAAAGTGGTCCAATTGCCATGTCGAGTTAAATGCGATTTCCATGTTTTTTAGCTAGCTATTATCAGCTGGAGTAGGCTAGCTCCTGAAAACGAAAGTCATTTGGAAAAGAGGAAGCTGTAATCATAAAATTATCACACAAATGTATATTTAAACAAACAAAATGTCGCCACTGGAGCAAAATCGTGAAAAAAATTTCAAAAACAATGGCAAGGATCAGGAGGTGATGCGTCGTCGCCGTAATGAAGGTACAGTGCTGCTTCGAAAGAACCAACGCGCAGAGACCCTACTCAAGCGTCGTAATGTACCCAATTTGTATAAGAACACATATAAAGAATAGCAACTGAGCGATTCGGGTAAATTGAAGAAATTGGTCTTGGCTGCTGCAGATCCCACCAAACCGAAGAAACAGTTGTCCGCCGTTCGTGAGGCACGCAAATTAATGTCATTGGACATTAATCCACCCATCAACGATCTGATCTAAAGCGGTATGGTGCCCATACCGATGGAGTGTGTGAAGCAACATGATAACCCAATGCTGCCGATTAGCACAGTCTATGTCTGTGCTGATGAAACTGGATTAGTCTTTTCGAGAGTATCTTCTGGACTGAACGAAATAAGATGCATAAAGACCATATAACATCAATAAGGGTTCTTGCAGGTACCAGTCTTCGTAAATGAGTGTATCTTTTGAGTCGAAAGAACCTTATAAGCCGAAGTCTGCCATTGGCAGAGTGAGCTTGTGTTCTTTCCGGAATGCTCTGCAAATGAGGAAATAAATATAGCTGCTATTTCTGAAGAACCACATCATATGAAGGTTCTAAATTAATTGGTTCTGGATTGCCTGAAGGCTGTTGCTGTCGCTGATGCACTAGAGACAATGTCTGTATGTTCAGTGGAGTTGGGCAATCTGGAATTATTGTGTCCTCTGCTATTTTGTTGCTCTGCACAACCGCCATTGATTGCTCGTTAGTATCCATTGTCAATGAAGATCTCCTCCACGCTTGTCTCTGCAACACTATCCGTCTAAAGGGAAAAGAACGATTCAATGGGATAGGATAGATTGCTGCAATTGTGCTGTTCTGCGTCATCAAAGGTGCAACTATATCTGAACTAATTGAAGCCTCTGGATTGCTTGAAGGCTGTTGTCGCTTATGAGCATCAATCGGAGGCTGTATAAGAATAATATCTCCAGTATTTTTCAAAATACTCAATTTATATGTACGACTGCCGATATTTGGAGTTGCTTGTTACTTTCGTGCAACCGGCCACTATATATATATAGCAATCATCATTATCTCGTGCTCGCATATAAGCGTGTGCGATTTTCAAACACACATGAAAAAATTGCTACTGTATTAGCTGAAGTTCATAGCAAATACCGACTTAGAGATATCCAAATGTTGAACAGTTACAGAAAATGTATCCTACTTCTGAAAACCATTTAAAGTGTATAGATGGAAACACGTGAAGACTGGGTTTTTAGAAGAGTCTGACTTAAAGGTAATAGAGCGGGATAGTTTAGCTGATGCTAAAATTATTTCTCCAAGGCACTTTAGATGCGCATCACACACTTTGAACTTACACTCAAAAAAATATATTTTCTAGATTTTAGAAATTCGCCATAAAATAATTTGTATACCCTTGCAAAGGGTATTATAATTTTGCCCAGAAGTTTGCAACGCATAGAAATATTCATTTCCGACCCCATAAACTATATATATTCTTGATCAGGTGGAAGAGCTGAGTTCATTGAGTTTTGTCCGTCCGTCTGTCTGTCTGTCTGTCCGTCTGTCTGTCTGTCCGTCTGTTTCTACGCAAACTAGTTTCAAAGCTATCGAGCTGAAATTTTGCACAGAGTCTTCTTTTTACTGCACGCTGCTAATATGTCGGAACCGACCGGATCGGATGACTATATCTTATACCTGTCATAGGACCCATCGGTTGGAAAATGGGTCTTAGTGAGAAAAACTTTTCTGTTTTTATACCCTTGTTACTGTTAGCGTCCTCAAGCTCAGCTATTATTAATATTATATGCTTTCAAACAGATTTGCAAATTTTGGTCAAAATCGGATAACTATATCTTGTAGCTGCCATAGGACCGATCGGTTGGAAAATGGGTCTCAGTGAAAAAAACTTTTTTGTTTTTAAGTAAATCGTAAGGTCGGTGATTATTAATATTAAACGCTTTCAAACTAATTTGAAAAATTTGATCGACGTCGGGTGCCTCTATCTTATGGTTGCCATATGACCGATCGGTCGAAAATGATTCTTAGTAAGAAATATTTTATGTTTTTTATGTTAGCGTCCTTAAACTCGCTGATGACTGATTTTATATGCTTTCAAATAGATTCGCAAAATTGGGTCGGAATCGGATGACTATATCTTAAGGCTGCCATAGGGCCGATCGGGCGGAAATTGAGTCTTAGTGAGAAAAACTTTTTTGTTTTCAATTTTATCATTCTTAAATTCGGCGCTTGTTAATTTGATTTGTTTTCAAAAAGATTCGCGAAATTTGGTCGAAATCAAAAGTTTATCTATCGGAAAATTGGTTTTAGTTAGAAAAGTTTTTGATTTTTATGTAAGCGATCTTAAACTCTGACATTTCAAAAACAGCATTTGCAAGGTTATAAAAACTTCGGCACAGACGAAGTTGGCTTGGCCTTCTCGTTTTTCTTAATTTTAGAAAAATTTCTTGTTTTTAGACATTTTTTTCTTTAAATTAAAAAGCACAACCCGCAAATTGAATTTTGTAGAAAACAATTTCTTAATTTTAGAAACATATTTTTTTTTATCTTAAATTTAGCGTAATTTTTCTAGATGTTTTTCTAAAATCTTTCTCAATTTTAGGGCAAATTTGACATTGAATTAAGAAAAGAAATACATAGCACGATTTCCTAAAATAGGGCGACAACCATAAAAATAAGTAAAACTTCCTTATTTTAAGAAAAGCACGTTTCTTAAATTTAGAAAGATTTGTTTAGAAATTCGCCCTTAAATTTAGAAAGATTAATATAGAAATAGAGAGAGTAAGAGCGCGAGAGGAGACGAAAAAAAATCGAACGCTTCTTCCTCATTGTGTTTGTGATTTGCTGCCGAAGCTTTACGGAGACATGTAAATTTGTTGTTGCGTCATTGCAGCATCGGGCTTTGTTGTTGTTTTGCCTACAACTGTTCGAAGCAGTGATGCCAACTTCTTCTGAGCAAAAAAAGCTGATTTTGGTGGAAAGAAAGTTGCAAAAAAGGTGAAATTTTGGGCAAAAAAGCTGAAAAAAAGCTGATGTTTTCAGTCCTGTTTTTATACCCTGAACCCATTAAAAATTGATAAAAGGGGATCATTAAGTTGTGCAAATGAATGTAGCAGCCAGAAGGAAGCATCTCCGACCCTTTAAATTATGTATATTCTTGATTAGCATCAACAGCAGAGTCGATTGCCATGTCCTTGTCGATCTCAGAGACTATAATAGATAGAGCCACAAATTTATTCCACCTTTCCACCTTTTAACAGCGAAAAACTGTCAGAGCCATAATTTTTCTGTTTGAACCTCGTGACTTAATATATATTAAGTTAGGCCCAATATTTATCTATTCTAAAACCACAATAAGATCAGAGCAAAAACATTGAAGTTATGCAAGTGCGCCTCCCCATTTGTTTGAAATATTTTTATATTATCTTAAAATAAAAATCAGGACTATCAAAAACAGTAAATTCAAAATTATGAGAAGCATGTCAAGCCACACGAAAATTTAACTTACTCAATATTAACTTAGGAAATCAAAGCCATAGGAACAACATTACTTGGTACAGGATATTTTGAAGTCGGGTCACTCGACTGCAACACTCTTACTTGTTAAACGTTATTTTTATAAATAGTTTATAATTTCATCAATTTCATGGTAGTTTTGATCCTTGTCATAGGCCTCCATAGTTCCAATTAACTTTAAATACTTTTGGGGCAGTTGATGATCAAGGCAGCATTTGTTTAATCGACGCAACCCGTATCTGTACATTTCATTATTGACTTTTAAATACTAGTTATATAAAATAAAATGGTGCCTTTTAAAATAAAAAATAAAAACACATTAGCTTGTATGTATCTTAACATGATTTAAATACACATAAAAATTATACATTAGTATTGACAGACACGGAAATCACGTTGCAAGCCTACGCCTATTTAACATCACAACATACAGGACACATACATATATCTACTCGTTACACCACAAACCTTATCATCATTAAGGCAGATATAAATTTCTTTATATTTAAGTTGCCGAATGGATCTTTTAGAAAACCAATTATGGGTTTCATACACAAAAAATTCCAACTTATCTGGCAAACAAAATTTACAGGCGTAGCTGACGGCCAGCTGGACAGAGTGGCACGCACATTTAATTAGAATAAGGGACGGAGCGTCTTTTTTCAGTTCGGTGTAAACACTTTTTTGGGATCAAATCATGACATTTGCATTATCTGTACCAATTCCCACTAAATTTTGTATCGCTGAATTTTGCAGTTACACTGCATTTGCAATAAGAGCAATACACTCGGGTAGCGTCGCTAACATCCTTTCGCAGCCAGGTTTTAAATTCCGGGCTGTTTAGCCATTCATCTCGGCATTTTTGCTTATAATCTTTAGGCATTGTAATAAAATTGCAGCTTAAGCTTATAACATAAAGATGACAGTTTGCAAAACTTAGAGATGGGAGTCGCACTCTGTACATACGAGCAGTCGATATGTAAAAAATCGATATTTAAAATTGTTCAGTGTAAAAAAGCGGAAAAAAGCAAAATATTTTTGAAAAAAGCCAGAATACCCGCTGCCCGCTGTTTTCGTTTTTTTCCCGCAATTGGACTTTGAAAAAAGCCAGATTTGACGGGAAAATAGCCGATTTGGCAACACTGGTTCGAAGTGTTCTCGTTCGACAAGCCGCCTGCGTCTAGTAACTTCGTTCTCCTTGACCCAGACGCACACGCTACACACGTGCTCCGTCAATATTTTTTGGTGAGTGAAAAAGTGACTTGGTGCACTGTCGGAGCTGGATATTTTAAAGGATCTAAAGGGGGAAGCTTTGGAGCCTGTTTTTCGTGGTAAGTACTCATTCTAACATTCATATACATACAAATAAATGAACAAAATTAACAAAGCTATAATTTTTTGGTCAAAATATTTATTTTTAATTTTGGCAGAACTAAATTTTTCAAGGGAATCTTTGAACGCATTGACGTGGGAGCAGCTCCGTACAATAATTCCCAAGGAGTTGACTGGGCCTGCAGTTATTTTTTTTTTTAAAATTTGCAAGATTGGCAAAAATCGGTAAGTAAACACAAATGGCCTCCCAGCACATAGCCACCGGTGGCCTAAGTGACACATGAAAATCAATCGTGGCTATCCACAAAAAATGGTACTCTTCATTTGTGTGTCCAACCAGCCAACCAGCGGAGTCCGCAAGGTGCTCCATTAGGACTCCCTGTACGGTGCGCTGAGCCTCCTCGGGAGGCTCCGAAAAGTGTCCCAAAGGAGCATATCCGCCGGAGAAAAGGGCCTTTTCAATATATGGGCATTTCTCAAATGTAGAATGCGACATTCGTACGCATTCAAAGTGAAGAAAAGTATATGCGAAAACATTATTTTATTTTGACAAGAGACGAAACTTATAGCTCTTGATTTGCACTATAATTGGTGCTAAAGTTGATTTTGGGCAATTGTTCGTTTTCAAGATAATTACAAAAAACCAATGCATTCGCATGCGACAAAAACAGAAGTCACTTTCAAGTCGAGCAGTTCAAACACTGATTTCAGCGGATCCTGAAGGAATATTTTAATGCGACTAGTTTTAAAATATTATGCACTGATGTATCTTAAAAATGTTTTTTATTTGGTTTAAAAATATTAAGTAGTTTATTTTTTATTTAATTTTAATCACTTTCGCTCGCGACATGTCGCATGCGACATTTTGTTCCTTCATACTTTTTATGTGGTTTCCAGTATAATGAGAAGGAAAACTTGAAGTTTATTGCAATCACATAGTTTCTCATGGTTTCTTGTGCATTCTTTTTTGACCATTTGTACCCTCAGAAAGAATTTAGATAGCAAAAGTATAAGAAATCTAAAGGCACTTTTATCAAATTAGAAAAATTGCGCTAGCGCGGCCGTAAATCCGAATATTTCGAAATGGACTATGTATAAATGTAAGATTGGCTTTCATTAATGCAATTTGACTGTTTCCCCATGAAAATTAGATAAAACATAGTGTTTTTAACCACTTTTACATTTTTAGCTGCGGTTGACATTTCTGTGGAAATGCCCATATATGAAAAAAGTGTGCCTAAAGGACTCCTCAAATGAGTGATTTCGGCGCCCCAAAATATGCTCACTCAGATAACCCGCAAAGGCTCCCTGCGGACTCCTCTATTAGCCTATGGTTTTTGAAAAGGACTCCTTAAATTAAGACTAGACCAGCACCGGACCAACGCGAACCGTGGGTGTGTTGTTGGTTATTTTTAATTAATTTTTTTTTTTTTTACTCTATTTTACTGGGGGATTTGAACTCGGAACTTCTCACAAATATGCTGAAACACACGGACGGACGTCTTAGCCTACTCGGCTATTGTCCTTAAGCAAGACGTAGCGTCAAAACCATAGTTAAGAAAGTACGCAGTTGGTCGAGGCCTAGGATCAAGGCACCGCAGCAGCATTTTTTTTTTTTTATATATATATTCTTTTAGAGCGCTCCAAAAATCGCTCCTTCGAGGTGCTTCTTTGGGAGTCCCTTTTCACTCCTGCTTCGGAGTGCTCCGGAAACACTCCTTTGGGGTGCTTCTTTGGGAGTCCCTTTTCACTCCTGCTTCGGAGTGCTCCGGAAACGCTCCTTCGAGGTGCTTCTTTGGGAGTCCCTTTTCACTCCTGCTTCGGAGTGCTCCGGAAACGCTCCTTCGAGGTGCTTCTTTGGGAGGCCCTTTTCACTCCTGCTTCGGCGTGCTCCGGAAACGCTCCTTTGGGAGTGCCTTTTCACTCCTGCTTCGGTGTGCTCCGGAAACGCTCCTTTGAGGTGCTGTTTTGGGAGTCCCTCTTCACTCCTGCTTCGGAGTGCTACGGAAACGCTCCTTTGAGGTGCTGCTTTCGGAGTCCCTTTTTTCTCCTGCTTCGGAGCGCTCCGCATATGGCTGGCTGGGTATGTGTCTGTCGTCAACGTCTGTCGCGACTACTCAGTCTGTGTGTTGTTGTATTTGAAAACACCTGCAAATGCAAGTGTGCTGTTTGTGTGTACATGTTGGGACTACTCTGTCTATGTGTGTGTTGTATGTGTTTGCCACAAATATTTTTGTCGCGTATGACAGCTGTCTCAGAGCGCTCTCTGCCCACTTCACTTACAATGAAGAAGATGGCTTCTCTCAAAATTTTTTTTTGCTCCCGAAAGGAATTTAAATACTTTAGATTTCTGTGCACAACTAGCTTTGTTGTTTTTGTTGCAGTGTGTTTGAGAGTATTTGAATTCGCTTGCTAAGCGATAAAAAATTCAGTACCTTATTGCATTTTTATTGTTTTGCTTTACGCATCTCTGTGAGTTCTAGCACTAAGCAATCAAATATTATTTGCATACTTACTATATGTATGTAATATCAATCAAATATGTATTAGTGTATTAGTTTCTTAATGGTTCTAGAGTCTAGACTCTAACATCCTGAGTTGTCTCTACCGATTGCCAATGCAGCCGCGCTGGCGCATTGTTCTCTCTTTCTCCCGCTCAAATCTGCATAGGGTCAATTTTTGTGTGCGCAAAAGCCGCGCTATCTCTTCGGTACATGCTTTTAGTTTTAAGTCTGTGTAATTACAACCCATTTTTGTGTACTATTTCAGAACTCCGAATTGAAAAATCATATACAAACATTTTTTGTATGTATTGGTTTTTAAGTTTTGATTTTTAAATCAATTCCTATGAGCTTCGAAATTTATTTATTTGATTTTTGAATTCAGCGCTCCAAATTAGTTAAGAAAATAATATTGGCATTAAAGAGCTATTATTACTGTAGTTTACAAACAAAACAAGAAAGAAAGTCGGTCAAGCCCGACTATAACATACTCTGTACCCTTAACGTCGCTGCTCGCATTTGCTCACGAGTTATACTCGCTCATCTCTAAGTTTCACTCTCTCTCTCTCACTAAGATTGGCGTTCAATAGAATGCTGTGGTGATGGGTTGGGGGTGGTGGGTGTTTACTGGCCGTTTTTGCTCATAACTTGAGTATCGTTCATCCGATCTTTATCATGCCTTCAGCAAATCGATAAATAATTTTGTGTACAAGGTATCTCTAGAAGTTACGAACGATCTATCTTCTAAACTGTAGGAGATATGACGTTTTTTCCAAATTGCGGGGGCGGGAGGGGACGTAGCAAAAATTGAAAATAAACTTAATCTGCCTGCAAGTATAAGAAATATATGTCCCATACACGTCAAACCTCTATCTCTTACCATCTCTGAGATCTCTTCGTTCATACGGACGAACGGACAGACGGACGGACGGACAGACGGACATGGCGATATCGAATCGGCTGTTGATGCTGATCAAGAATATATATACTTTATAGGGTCGGAAACGATTCCTTCTCCCTGTTACATACTTTTGCACAAACTTAATATACTCTATGTACCTTCGGTACAGAGTATAAAAAGTTAAATGACGCATTTCTACTAGAATTTTTTCTTCATCAATACCTTATTTTCTTGGAAAAAATTTAAAAAAATTATATTTAAGAAATCAGCACGTCAAACTACACTAAGGGCCGTTTTCTCATGTTGGTGTTTTTGCAAATCTAGGTGGATTTGCTGCATTTGCTTTGCTCATGTTCAATGCTAACCATCTAGATGAATTTCGTAGCAATCTACTTCAACCTCATTGATTTCAAATCCATGTACATTCTTATGCAAATTTAGTATTTTTGTGTATCCACGCATATGGTCACACTGGAAAATATTTCAAAACAAAAAACAACTGCTGCTAAAAACAGTAAAGTCAGAATTGTTATTAAGTAAACCAAAAATGGAAAATATTGGATGTGCCTTTAATATAAGGTTGTAAAAAAAGTCTTGCGGCATTTTTATTGAATTTTCAATTGTTCATAAAATTGGTTATAATAATGCGATTTAAGTCAAATATGCGCCGTTTTGTTCGATGACGAGTTCCCAACGAGATGCCAACTTCATAATGCCCCTCTTATAGAAGCTCGCTTTCCTATTGGCAAAAAACTCGGAGAGCCAATTTTCACAGGACTCTCTTGTGGCCAACTTCCGACTACCAAGCTCGTTCGCCATGGACAGAAATAGGTGGTAATCACTTGGTGCGAGATCCGGACTATACGGTGGATGCAAAAGAACCTCCCATCCGAGCTCCCGGAGCTTCTGGCGCGTCACCAAAGATGTGTGTGGCCTGGCGTTGTCCTGATGGAAGACAATTCGGCCTCTGTTGATCAAAGATGGCCTCTTCTGCATGAGTGCTGCATTCAAGCGGTCCAGTTGTTGGCAGTACAGGTCCGAATTGAGCGTTTGGCCATAGGGGAGCAGCTCATAGTGGATGATTCCCTGCCAATCCCACCAAACATACAGAAGAACCTTCCTGGCCGTCAATCCAGGCTTGGCCACCGTCTGGGCAGCTTCACCGCTTTTCGACCACAACCGTTTGCGCTTCACGTTGTCGTAAGTGACCCACTTTTCATCGCCAGTCACCATCCGCTTCAAAAACGGGTCGATTTTGTTGCGATTCAGAAGCGATTCGCATGCATCCATACGGGCAAAAATGTTTCTTTGCGTCAAGTCGTGTGGCACCCATACATCGAGCTTCTTTTTGAATCCAAGCTTCTTCAAATGGTTTATAACGGTTTGATGACTCATGCCCAGCTCTTGGCCGATGCTACGGCTGCTACTATGCCGGTCTCTTTCGATCAATTCAGCGATTTTATCGCAATTTTCGACGACAGGCCTTCCGGACCGTGGCGCATCTTCGATCACCTCTGCACCAGAACGAAAACGTTGAAACCATCGTTGTGCGGTGGAAATGGAAACTGTATCGGGTCCATAAACTGCACAAATTTTATTGGCGGCATGAGATGCATTTTTGCCTTTATCGTAGTAGTACTGTAAAATATGCCGTATTTTCTCTTTATTTTGCTCCATGTTTGCGACGCTATAACTCACGAACGACTAAAAACAAACAACAATAAATCAAACACGTGTTAGCGCGTGAAAAGAGCTTTCCAAAAAGCTCTAGCGTGAACCGATGCGACGAATACAACTAAAACTACGCGCTTGCAAAGACAAGCTTGCGGAAATACCGCAAGACTTTTTTGACAACCTTTTATATAAGAACACCTGCAGACATTGCTGAAATTACAGATGCACATTCTAATTCCGCTAGTTCATTGCTTAAGCTAAGTTTACACATCCAATTAATTTGGCTAAATTTTGATTAAAAAGCCATGATTAAAGATTTTACAGGATTAAAAACTTAAACTGTGGTTCCATACGCACATAATTTGATCAAATATGGCCGGAAAGTTCCACAATTTGGCATATTTAGCCCAATTTTCATGAAAATTTGTCCAAATTATTTGCCTGTGTGAACATAGCTTTCGACCTACTGTTTAATCTTCCATCATAGTAACAAGTCGTTCCAAAAGAAAAACCTTCTCCTCCTCTGTAAAATTCTTGCTTTAATTTTTAAAATTTGCGCGCAATTAAAAAAACATAATTCAGCCGAGTGCAGAGGTGCTGCCAACCTAGTATTTGACCATTCCAGCCCTCCCGGTGTGACCGTGGTGTAAATGCCCGAATTTATAATCAACCTACATGAGACAACCAATTGCACAAAAATCATCTTGATGCAAAATCTAGATGGATTTCGATTTGAGCAAAAACATGAACATGAGAAAACGGCCCTAAGAAAAGGTTTTGTAGAAATGGGTTTTTTTAACTGCAAACTAAAATTATTTTTACATTTTGGAAACACGTTTAATGTATATGCAGAATTTCAAAAATGAATGTTAATTGTTGTTTTTCTTCTTATGTTTTTATAGATTAAGCCACAGAGCACTTCAATCAACAATAATGAGGTGAGGTGTCAGCTTATTATATTTACTATATACTTTGTTTAAGTGACTTTATTTTACAGGTTGACCTAGCTCAAGTATTATTAAACAGCCAAAAAGGCAAACTGATCTTCAACATTTTTAAAGAAGAGAAAAGGCTTAATACAAAATCGCGAAAACTTCTGAGCCAAATAATTGCCGAACATCTGGTTTTAAATAATATTCTCCCAAGACGACCACTCTTGTTGAAAATCGCAGGCGAAATAACTGAATTGTTCGATTCTGAAATTAAGGTAATAATTGTACTGAGCATATTTTTCTGAACGAAATTAAATAACCCCAATCAAATAATTTTATAGGATACATACTAACTCAAAATTCAAGGCAAAAAACAGGTGGGCTTTTATATAGCAATTTTTATAATTTGCAAGCGAAATATAAAAAGTACGGCGCCTTGAGCTATGCAAGCCAGACTTTGACGCAAATTGAAGACAAAGAAAACTCATGTCCTAACCCAGGTTACGCACAAGGTAATTCCCCTGAATTCAAGCCATATCCTTATACTTATCCCATACTTTATATACAAATACTATTATTTTATTTTTTTGCGAATTAGTTGAAATCGAGACATACAAGGATTGGCTGGGGTATAATATCGAACCCAGACAAGAGGTGGACAGCAAATGGGATCTTACTTTTGAATGGAGAACCGATTTTCTTAAAACATCCACTACTCTTGAAAACATTTTCGATGAGCTTCCCATTTTGAAGCAGTCCTTCGGTTATGATTTATTAAGAACTTATTAGCATTATTATTATTATTATTTTGTTTAACCCAATTTTTTTCCCCTAGATCGAAGCTGATTTTCAAAAACTTCATAGCGGGAGTAATAATGGCTTATTCGAGAAGTGGAAAATCTTCAAGGTCCAGTTCGTGCCATTAATTGCTTCAAAAACAACAGAGCTGCAAATCGTTAATATCCTAAAGACGTATGAAGCTCAGTTAAATGGTAAGAAATCCACTGTTACAAAGTGTATATTTTTTTAGCCCTAAAGTTTTTGATTTTTGTTTCAATTTATTAATATGCTTTTTATACTCTGTACCGAAGGTACATAGAGTATATTAAGTTTGTGCAAAAGTATGTAACAGGGAGAAGGAATCGTTTCCGACCCTATAAAGTATATATATTCTTGATCAGCATCAACAGCCGATTCGATATAGCCATGTCCGTCTGTCCGTCTGTCCGTCCGTCCGTCTGTCCGTCCGTCCGTCCGTCCGTCCGTCCGTCCGTATGAACGAAGAGATCTCAGAGATGGTAAGAGATAGAGGTTTGACATGTATGGGGCATATATTTCTTATACTTGCAGGCAGATCAAGTTTATTTTCAATTTTTGCCACGCCCCCTCCCGCCCCCAAAATTTGGAAAAAACGTCATATCTCCTACAGTTTTGAAGATAGATCGTTCGTACCTTTTAGAGATACCTTGTAAACAAAATTTTTTATCGATGCCTAAGGAATGATAAAGATCGGATGAACGATACTCAAGTTATGAGCAAAAAACGGCCAGTGAACACCCACACCCCCCACCCATCACCACAGCATTCTATTGAACGGCAATCTTAGTGAGAGAGAGAGAAAGAGAGAGAGAGAGTGAAACTTAGAGATGACCGAGTATAACTCGTGAGCAAATGCGAGCTGCGACGTTAAGGGTACAGAGTATGTTATAGTCGGGCTTGACCGACTTTCTTTCTTGTTTTGTTTATATTTATGTAGATACCCAGGATGTTTTGCTATGCACTCAGCATTGGTTCCCACAGCTCGTGGAAAACGGAACTGTGCCGGAGAAAAACTTGGCAAATTAACAATTGAGGACTCCAGAAACAAGTTTATGTTCTGGAAATCAACTATCGGCGAATTGGAGAACCATCTTAAAGAAGCCATTGATAAATGCTACAGCATAAAGACTACGCTTCAGCCAATAATTTGCTGCGTGGGAACGAGCCCGTATAATTTGACAGAGTTTTACGTTTTCATTTCTGGTGTTTTTTATAAGCTCCCAGATATTTTAAAATGTGTTGACATCTGTTTCAAGCTTTTCTTTGTCCTTAATTTGAAATATCCAGATGAATGTCGCTTAGTTGGGACATTTATTCAAAAGTTTTCGTATGACATTCATTTGGAAACTGATGTCAAGAACAGAAGCCTTTCTGAACTTATAAATGACTTAAATGATGAAAAGTAAAGGGTTCACTTAACAACTTTAGCTTATAAATAATTTTGATTGAATTGAATTCATCACCCTTTTTATACCCTTGCAAAGGATATTATAATTTTGCCCAGAAGTTTGCAATGCATAGAAATATTCATTTCCGACCCCATAAACTATATATATTCTTGATCAGGGGGACGAGCTGAGTTCATTGATCTTTGTCCGTCCGTCTGTCTGTCTGTCCGTCTGTCTGTCTGTCCGTCTGTTTCTACGCAAACTAGTCTCTCAGTTTTAAAGCTATCGAGCTGAAATTTTGCACAGAGTCTTCTTTTTACTGCCCGCTGCTAATATGTCGGAACCGACCGGATCGGATGACTATATCTTATAGCTGCCATAGGACCGATCGGTCGGAAAATGGGTCTTAGTAAAAAATTTTTTTTTGTTTTTAAGTAAATCGTTCTTAAGGTCGGTGATTGTTAATTTGATTTATATAAAACTTATAGCATATTATATAGAACTTATTAGCATTATTATTATTATTATTTTGTTGAACACAATTTTTTTTCCCCCAGATCGAAGCTGATTTTCAAAAACTTCATAGCGGGAGTAATAATGGCTTATTCGAGAAGTGGAATTTTTTGTTTGACCCCCTTAATTAGGCTTTGCACACCTGATTTGGTGACTGTTCCACTTGCCCTTATCCAGTTTTTTTCATCTCATCCATGCTCCGTCTTTCCTTAATTTTCTTTTAACAATAGCCAATTATCGCTCTATAGGTCGTAGCTCTGGACAATTGGGTGAGTTTCCCTCTTTATGCACAAAATGAATGCGTTTTTCGTTAAGGTGGGCTTGTGTGGCTTGAGCAAAGTGCGTAAAAACTAAAAGCAAAACGAGCAAGAGAAAAATAAAAATTCTTCAGAATCGATAAAGCTTTCTACAAGTGCATTGCATGGCGTTATCGGAAGCTCACACTGGGAGAAATTTGAATTTAAATATGTGCAGTTTCTTTTCGGTACTTGACTCATGTTTTATGATGCATGTTTAAATTATAATTGAAATTTGTCACTATTCAAAAATACTTTGCAAAACTCAAAAATATTTCGCGCCAATCATGAAGTAAAACTTGGCAACTTTAAGCCCGTTTGTTAGGATGGCGCCTGCAATGGTTGATATGTCAGCCTTCGGTTCGTTTTGCAAACAATTATTAAAACCGCAAATTTCAATATGAAAACTAATTAGACAACCAAGTGCTACAGCAAAAATATACTTTTGAAATGACCTAGCATACGCTGTAGAGTAGGTCGAGTATAGCATTTCCTCATACTTGGTTTTTTTCCTAACACCCGCAAAATGTGAAGTTATCGGCCAAAAACCGCTTTTTGATTTTGTACCTCAATTAAATTGATATAACTCGCGCATGGACCGTCTTATTGTTTATAACCTTGTCAATTCCGAAAGCGACGAGAGCAATCTAATATATTATAACTAAGAGTTTTACTGATTTAACGCGATGGCTGAGAAATGCGGCTTACAGATCTGGCAATTTCAATTTTCTTTTTCCGAAATTTCTACTTTGGCCACCACTGGTTTAACTGCTTTATTCAATGCGATTTTTCTTTCCTTAAAGTTTATTATAAGAGCACATTTAATTCTACGTTGAACAAATGTAGTCCCAATGAATTTGGATACCGTTGCCGAAGTTATTCGCATATTTCTGAGTACACCTCGGCGATCTATTATTTTTTTCAGTGTGTTTATATATGAGTGTCAGCCTTAACATAAGTGCCTCAAAACGTAAGCTCTATTTTGTTCGACTCCAGATTCAAATAATTTTTTTTTATTTAAATACTTGAAACGCAAATATAATTAACTTCCATGTTTCACGTTTTCTGGGAAAATATTAAAGTTGCCTTTACACTTGTCATATATCTCGGAAGAGACTCTCTGACGATAATGTAATAGCAAAGCAAACAACTCTAAATATTTAAAAAAATTTAGCCTGCTTTGAAATAATTTGAAAGGTTCAATTTAATAAGAGTTTCTCTTTAGAGAATTTTGAAAACCGACTATTTAGAGATATATGATAAGTCTAAAGGCATCTTTAGGGTTTCCGAATACTGTTGCCTAGTTTAAAGATAAACTAAGCTACGATTTTTAAAAATTTGTCTGAAATTTTAACATAAGTCAAATCAAAATGTCTGCCCTTGAAAACAATTTGTGAAAGTGGTCCAAATGCCATAACGAGTTAAATGCGATTTCCATGTTTATACCCGTTACTCGTAGAGTAAAAGGGTTATACTAAAGTCGTGCAAATGTATGTAACAGCCAGAAGGAATCATTTCCGACCATATAAAGTATATATATTCTTGATCAGCATCAACAGCCGATTCGATATAGCCAGTCCGTCTGTCCGTCTGTCCGTCTGTCCGTCCGTCCGTCCGTCCGTCCGTCCGTCTGTCTGTATGAACACCTAGATCTCAGAGACTAGAAGAGCTAGAGCAACCAAATTTGAAATGTAGACTCCTATTGTCTGCACGCAGATCAAGTTTATTTTCAATTTTTGCCACGCCCCCTCCCGCCCCCGCAATTTGGAAAAAACGTCATATCTCCTACAGTTTTGGAGATAGATCGTTCGTTCCTTCTAGAGATACCTTGTAAACAAAATTATTTATCGATTTGCTGAAGGAATGATAAAGATCGGATGAACGATACTCAAGTTATGTGCAAAAAACGGTCAGTTAACACTCACCACCCACCCCACCCATAACCTAAGCATTGCGTTCAGCAGCAATCTTAGTGAGAGAGAGAGAGAGAGAGAGAGAGAGAGAGAGAGAGAGAGAGAGAGAGAGAGAGAGAGAGAGAGAGAGACTAGAGAGCGCACTGCGTGTCGTACGCCTTTGACTCGTGACCAAATTCGAGCTGCGACATTAAGGGTGCAGAGTATGTAATAGTCGGGCTTGACCGACGTTTTCAAAAGTTTTGTTGTCTGATCTGTTTATCGTGATGAATTTGGAGTCATTTATGTTGCATTTAGTAATTGACAAATGTCTATTAATATCTGGCGGATAATAAATAGCCGAGTTAAAAAATATTGCATACTTTTCGGCTGACCCACCTCAGGCATACAGGAAGGCTAATAAACATTTGTTTCCATGAGTAACGGGTATATCGAAGTCGGTTAGAGCCGACTTTAACTTACGCTCTCGTTTTTATTAGGAAAGGTGATACGTTTTCAAAAGTTTTGTTGTCTGATCTGTTTATCGTGATGAATTTGGAGTCATTTATGTTGGATTTAGTAATTGACAAATGTCTATTAATATCTGGCGGATAATAAATAGCCGAGTTAAAAAATGTTGCATACTTTTCGGCTGACCCACCTCAGGCATACAGGAAGGCTATTAAACATTTGTTTCCATGAGTAACGGGTATATCGAAGTCGGTTAGAGCCGACTTTAACTTACGCTCTCGTTTTTAGCTAGCTATTATCAGCTGGAGTAGGCTAACTCCTAAAAACGAAAGTCATTTGGAAAAGAGAAGGCTTTAATCATAAAATTATCACACAAATATATATTTAAACAAACAAAATGTCGCCACTGGAGCAAAATCGTGAAAAAAATTTCAAAAACAATGGCAAGAATCAGGAGGTGATGCGTCGTCGCCGTAATGAAGGTACAGTGCAGCTTCGAAAGAACCAACGTGCAGAGTCCCTACTCAAGCGTCGTAATGTACCCAATTTGTATAAGAACACATATAAAGAGCAACTGAGCGATTCGGGTAAATTGAAGAAATTGGTCTTGGCTGCTGCAGATCCCACCAAACCGAAGGAGCAGTTGACCGCCGTTCGTGAGGCACGAAAATTAATGTCATTGGACATTAATCCACCCATCAACGATCTGATCTAAAGCGATATGGTGCCCATACCGATCTCCCGATCAAAGTGTTTGAGAACAGGCCGCTTAGGCTCTGGGTAACATCATTGGCAATGGATCCGCTATGAGTGTCTTAGTCATCCAGCATGGTGTGGTCCCGCAACTTTTATCTCTCGTCAAGAAGGACATCCCAATTTCGTTATTGTGCAATGTCGCCTGGGTGATTGCCAACTTATGTCAGTACCATAATAATGTGGGAATCTTCAAATAATAAGTTATAATAAAATAATGAATAATAATAAATAATTTAATAATAATAATTAAATAATAAAAAAAAAACAATTAAAAATTAATATAATAAAATTTTTTTTTTTTTTTTGATGTGTAGATGTTGGCTGAACAAGTAAGAATAAACTAAAGCCTTAGATGTTGGGAAATGTACCCCAAACACCCAAAGCATAGCCTACTTCTTTTTATTCTGAACAATACAATATGGCATTTTACATAGAATTATATCAATGCCTCAAAGGCTAAATAGTTGACAATTAAAACAAAGTTCTTGCTCTGCAAATGAGGAAGTAAGTATAGCTGCTATTGCTGAAGAACCACATTATATGAAGATTTTTAATTAATTGGTTCTGGATTACCTGAAGGCTGTTGCTGTCGCTGATGCACTAGAGACAATGTCTGTATGTTCAGTGGAGTTGAACAATTTGTAGTTATTGGGACCTCCCCCGCTATATTGTTGCTCTGCACAACCGCCGTTGATTGCTCGTTAGTATCCATTGACAATGAAGATCTCCTCCACGTTTGTCTCTGCAACACTATCCGTCTAACGATTGCTGCAACTGTGCTGTTCTGCGTCATCAAAGGTGCATCTATATCTGAACTAATTGAAGCCTCTGGATTGCTAGAAGGCTGTTCTTGTCGCAGATAAGCATCAATCGGAGGCCTTACCTGTGGTTGTCGCTGAGGGAACCATTTTCGATATCGTTTATGTTGGTTTGCGCCAATTAGATTCATTCAAATGAAAATATTGAAAAGAAAAGTATTCGGGACCTGTTTGTGGCTCTAACTGGACGTTCGGTAAATATTCCGTGTTCAAAAATTATACGATTCAGGCTAGAAAAGAGGAAACCGGACTATCAGCCGTACTCCCATTTTCACTTTCGCAAAATTTGGCGATTTTTAGACCAATTTTGTACTGGAAACCGGTTTTAAATTGCAAAATTTGTACGAAAGTGAAGGCGTGTGCGATTTTCCCACACACATGAAATAATTGCTACTATATTAGCTGAAGTTCATAGCAAATACCGGCTTAGAGATATCCAAATGTTAAACAGTTGCAGAAAATGTACCCAACTTCTGAAAAGCATTTAAACTGTACAGTTTTGAAGGAAACACGTGAAGCCTAAGTTTTTAGAAGAGTCTAGTTTAAAGGTAATAGAGCGGCATAGTTCAGCTGATGCTGAAATTATTTTGCCAATATTTTATATTTATTAATCAATTAAATAAAGTTACTGACATTTTCGCTCAGGCTATTGATCTTTAATTTAAATTATTTATTCGGCTCTAGCCCAGTGCTACAAGATGATCCTTATTTTTATCGCACTAGTCACAATTTTGCAGGGCAAATCCCGTTGTAATTTAGGATTTTTCCTGACTTCAATGCTTGAAAAATTTGAAATATTGTGATCAAATTAATGAGTCTTAACTTCAAACGTGGCAAAGACCTTTGCTTTAAATTGAAGTGGATTCCAAATAAACCTGGATTTGTAAACCTAATATTTGGATTTAGGCCCGTACAGTTAATATTTATTACTAATATAAATTGATGAACTATGCTTTTTAATTTACAAATACCTTTTTTGTACCTTTACCTTTACCTAGGTACTGGAAATTCGGGATACCTTTTATCATACCTAGGTATATTTTTTTGACATTTACCTTGTACCTTACCTAGGTAAGCAAATTGGGTACCTTTCCAATCACTGACTACGAATTTTAGAACTAAAACACAATTTAAAAAGTGTTTGTACAACTATAAACAACCATTAAATACAGTGTTCAAAGATATTTGAACAGCGCAATTTGAGACCGTTACCTGCGTTTGGGACTCAACTGCAAGGCGCATAAAAATAGACTAGTTCAATAGACTGTTCAAGCATTAAGCAAGTTTCTGCTGGTGCTCCTCAGGGGAGTGTATTGGGACATGTGCTTTACAAAATTTTTACTTCGGATATGCCTGTGCCACCACCATTCAGAAGTCAATTATACAGCTCTAACAGATTGATGGTAGCAACATATGCTGACTATACGACAAATCTTCGGCTAGAGCCCAGGAAGATGCTGTGTTAAACTTGGATAATTTTTTATTCTCCATTTCTGAATGGTAAAAACAATGGTGCATAACAGTGAATCCAAGCAAAACAGAACATGTGGTTCATTCTTGGCGCAATGTTCATTAGCCATTTATTCCGCCAAGCACTTCTGGTCATCATCTCTCCTCTGAAGAGTATCATCGTTTTTTCGGAGTACAGTTTAATAAAATGCTTCAATTCTGCAGGCATGTTTCCACTTTTGTCAGGAGA